>JARYHS010013630.1:37009525-37036526 GCA_031002005.1 Vandiemenella viatica
GGGAAAGGGTGTGAGGGACTGGAATAAATAGCCAAGAGAATTGATGAATAATTTACAGGAAACACTGAAGGAATTTAAAGTAAAAATTGGTAGAGGGCAAAAGTATGATTGAAGAGGAAAGTAGGAAGGGGGATGTGTAGGGAGATTGCCACCGGAGTGGGCGCTCCATCACAATTTTATCAATTATTATCATTATTATTATTGGCAAATTCTCCCAATAAATGAAAGACAGTAAGCAACTGACCCAATCAAGTTTTCATTGAATTCTTCTTGTTGTTCCAATAGGCTTTCATTCTTTCCAAGAAAGCTTGTTTGTGTTCTTATGACCACCTTGGTCTGTTCTGTTTTTGTTTTGGTTGCTCAGTTATAACTTAAATTCCCATTAGTCTACTTTTTGTCTGAAGGTGTCTCTTTCTAAGATGTCCGTTGCTACTACGTTTACACTTTTAAGAACCTTCCGAATTTCATTAAGCCAAGGTGTTGGATTTTTAAGTGAAGTAACATAATCTATTATCTTTTTTGTCAATCAATTTTCTGGTAACTCTTAAGGTGGTCAAAGGATTTCATTCACCTTTTCTTGATGTCAATTTCAATGTTTGAAAACTTTTCTGTTGTTTTGATTGATTGTAGTCTGTAACCATCTTTAGTGAGTCTTGCTCCCAGAATTTTTCTAATGATTTTTCAATATTTAATCCATTTGCAATGGAGTGCACACTCCAGTGGCAATCTCCCTACACATCCATCTTCCCCCTTTCCTGCACCCACCTACATTTGCGCTCTGCAAATTTTAGCTTTAAACTCTTTCAACATTTTTGCTAAATTATTCATCATTTCTCTTTGTAACATATTCCAATCCCTGACACCCTTACACAAAAAAGATAATCTTCCCACACCCTCATTCCTGAAATAAAATGTCAGCTTGTGGTCATAGTCATCTTTTCCCTTCTATGCATTACTTTTAATTCTTACACCAATATCTTTTCATCCCTCATCACCAATATACAATTTCTAAACTCCCATGACCCTCTTCACCCTCCTTCTGTCTTCCAATGAATACTATTCCAGCTCTTTTATCATATCTGTTACTGATTGCATACTGTGGTAATTTCCAGAAACCAATCTAGCAGCCCTTTCTTGCACCCTCTCCAACTCCTGTATTTGATACTCAAAATGTGGGTCCCATACTACACAACCATATTCAAGCAATGGCCTGACAAATGTTTTGTAACCCAATTCCTATACTTCCATCATACTTCCCTCATCACTATCTCCAACAAGTGCAAAATTTTGAAACCTTTTCCTACTCCCTGACCAATTTGTCCAGCCCAGTTAAGCTTGTTATTAAATGTAATGCCAAGATATTTACATTTCAAGTCTTCAACAAACAACTCTTTCCCCACCTTATAGTTGTAATCAACCTTTAGTTTTTTATTTGTGTATCTAATAAGCTGACTCTTCTTTGCATTTATCTTCATCCCATGTTTACCAACCCAACTATATATCCTGTCCAGATCACCCTGCAGCTGTTTACAGTCCTCTACTGTTTAGGTCAGTTTGTATAGTGTATATCATCTGCAAACAATATAATTTCAGATAATAAACAATCAACACAATTAGTCATTAGAATATTGAATAGCAATCATCCCAATAGGCTACCCTGTGGCACTTCCAATTTTACTTCCACTTCTTTTGATACTGCGTTTCCTCCCTAACTTTCTGTTTTCTACCTGTTAAAAATTCACTTTCTCATCCACTCCAATAGTTTTTACCTTATTTACTACCATTTTATGGCCTACTTTGTCAAAAGCCTTTGGAAGATCTAGTGCTACACTATTAATATGGTCTCCCTTGTCCATTTCATCTGAAATATCTAGCATATGTACCACCAACTGAGATTTGCATGAATATCCTTGCCTAAAGACATGTTGTCTACTTGAAGACCACTTACACTCCTCTCATATATTTCTGATGTGGTTTCATATAAATCTCGCCATTAATTTACCTACCACTGATGTCAAACTGATCGGTCTGTAATTTTTGACTCTATTTCTCACCCTTCCTTTATGTAACAGCACTATTATTGCACTTTTCTCATCCTGTGATAAGGAGAAAGTATCCAGACTCAATTTTAATAATATTTCAAGATAAGGTACAATATGACATCTGGCTATCTTTAAGATATCTGTTGTAATATTATCTACACCAGCCCATTTATGTTTTCTCAGTTTTCTTATTTCCTTCATGATATCCTCAGGATGAATTTCATTTTTTTTGGTCTGTTTATTTCTAATTGTGTTGTTAAGCTCATTCTCCAAGTTAGACCCTCCTGTTTCTGATTCACTGTCCCTAATGCTCTAACGTATTCAGTTACTTAAAATCTCTGCCTTTTTCAAATCCTCAGTAGCTTCTTCACCATCTGTAAGTTAATCTAGAACTCCGTAAACTGCATGATGAAATTTGTTTACAGTGTAGCGGACTCAGTTGAGCAACATGATACCTCAGCTTTAGAGTCATTCATGTAGTTAATTCAGGAAATAAATCAAACTAAACAGTCAATTCAAACAATAAGTCTAGTTTAAGCAGTAAATTCAAGTTCTAAATCTAATTAATCAGCTGTAGAAGGACTGAACATAAGATCAGCTTATGTAATATTTGGTTTCAGTGTAATTTCACTAAAGTTAATATTTTCTTCATTTTCACAGATATTCAGGATAACAAATAGTAAAAGGATGATAAACCTTATAGCGAGGAAATCATACTAAATAGTTTGAGTACTTTAAAAGCTAAAAGGTGGCATGGAAAATTTAACACGTAATTATATACTTATGTTTGTGAAGTCACATTTTTGTAAAATATAGAAAGTCAACTTATAACAAGAAAGAAACATAATTTTTGCTTACATTACATACTAATGTTTGGGAAAGCTCAGTGAATTTTAAAAGTTGTTTTTCAAACATTATATAGCAATGTAATCGTAGGCTTCCGCGGCCAGAGTCAGTTGATTCTTCGCTGTCCGGGTGGCGCCGCGTCATGTTTCTCGAAACCGACGTTTCGACCCTCATTCTGAAACTGCCCTGGAAGGAGACCCCAGAATGAGGGTCGAAAGGTCGGTTTCAAGAAACATTACGCGGCGCCACCCGGACAGCCAAGAATCAACATTATACAGCAATGTCAGACACATGGCACAAAGTAAAATTGACCAGTTTAGATAATATACTTAAATTCAAGGGAGGAAACGTATTCAGAATACACTATAATTAATTAGAAACAGTTCCCAGTAAGTCTCTTTAAGAGAGATGAAGTAATTTTATCGGGATGAAATGAAGTAGAGATTTTTTAAATATGTCTGAACAAGCTAGATTTTCTTGTTGCATTAGCCCAAGATTGTGTTTACTTTCGAAATTAATAATAAATCGAAGAAAACAGGTAGTGACTTCTAAATTGTTCTACAGGCATTTGAGAACATGTAGAATCATCTAAAATAGCTTTCAAAGTCATCAGAAAGTGATTAGTAGGGTAGAAATTTGCAGTTGCATCATAATTCATATTTTTCTCTTAAAAGAATAAACATGGCTTGCTTAGTATCAAATGAATGAGAATTCAATTAGAAGTAAATTAATAGTTGTTTGAGCCTCATAGCTATAAAATTGTAGAAATTGGAGGTAGTTTTGAGTCAAATAGAAAACAATTTTTTACAGCTAAAATTTTGAAGATACAAAAATTTTCATAAGGATCAAAATTTACATTTACTTAAAATCCTAACTACTGGTAAAATTTAAGAATGATAGAAGTAATGGGAGCTAAAAATGGAAAATTACTGTGTAAGATCCACACATTAATTCATAGTTTTCATAACAGTTGACATTTAGCCAGGCTATTTATACGAACAATGGGGACTACATGGTGTCTTTTGCTGGTGATCACTGGAGTTGAGAGGTTGTCGGTTTGTGTAGCGCTCAGCACTTTAAGGCGGGAAGTGCGATGCATGTGTGGGGGCAGCCATCTTAAAATTTGTGTAGGACAGTAGAACAGTTTAAGTTATTTTTAATGTGACCTTTAAATGTTTAGAACGGGGTTTTGTCTGGTCTGTTTGCTTTTCATAACTTGCAGTCAACGAACTTGTTGAAGATTTGGATTGTTCGGACTTGTACACTTTTTATTGAGAATATAATGAAACTTTGGACTTAGATGCAGTGACTTTCATTAATATATGAACCTTACCTTTCCTATTTTGGGGTTTAATAAAGTTATGTGGCGACCAAAAGAACTTTAGAACAATCGAATATCCAAAGGCACATGAGAAACATGGTTACAGTTAATGACGAACTGTCTATCTCCAAACCCCATAATCATTTTGTTTTTATACATCCTTATCTATAACCATCTCAATATCCTCCCTTCCCCTCAGTTTTCTAACATAACCATAGAAATTTCTAGATGTATCAGTCATTGGTCCCCCTGCATGACAGTACTCTTCATACACCCATCTTTAATCACCTTCTTAGTTATTAAGTCCTTGTTTAGTTGTTTTAAATATTACCTACTACCCTCTTAACTCTGTTATGTTCTCTTCTCAACAACCTCTTTAAACTCCTCACCTCCCTATTATAGTACACAGGTTCTCTACTTCTCTTTATTTTATGTTTTGGTATAAATTTTTCTTCCCCTTTTCTTATTATCACTTTGAACTTTCCCCACCTTGACTATAATGCTCTAGTTTTTTTATTTCTGCAGGGTCATGTTTTCTGTTAAGTGTTAATGTTTCACTTGCATAGAGAACTGTTGGTGTTATGACTGTGTTGTAGTGGCGAATTTTGGTCTGTCTTGACATGGAATTTTTGTTGTAGAGATTTTGGACAAAACCTAATGCTTTTTTTACTTTTTGGAGGCGATTTTCTGTGAGAATTTCTCAACGCTTGTTGATTCGATGAATTCTCCGAGGTATTTAAAGTATGGGACCCTGTTGATTTTACCATATTTTGTTCTCAAACATGCTATCTCTGTCTTTGAACATATGAATTCAGTTTCCTCAAATGAAATATGTAACCCTACATTTTCTGCACATTCTTTGAGTGTCTCAAGCTTTTTGATGGCAGTCTCTTCATCCCATGCTAGTGTCGCCAAATCATCTACAAAAATGAGGTATGGTATATAGAGGTTGTTTTTGGGAAAGCCAAGTCAGATTGGCTTCCAACACTTACATTTATTGAGTCCTTTATCCCATTATTCCATGATCTTATCTAGAATGATGTTGAACAGAAGAGGAGAGAGCCCATCACCTTGTCTCACACTTGTTTAAATGTCAAAGGGTTCTGAATTTCTCCCATGAATTTTACTTTAGATTTAGTGTCAATTAATATTTGTTTTATGAGTTCTTGTGTTTTTGGATCTAATCCCCTTTTTTCTAAAACTTGTAATAGTGAAGGCCTGTCTATTGAGTTGTATGCCTTTTTGAAATCCACAAATGTGCATACTAGGGGTTTTTGTCTGAGAGCTCGCATTTTGATTATGATATTGAGTTTGAAAATTTGTTTGGGGCCTGACCTGTTTGGTCTGAATCCTGCTTGATATTCTGTTGATTTAGGACCTTACAGCTCTTTTTTTCTCTTCAAAGTACAGCCTGAAAGAATTTTGTATGTGAGTGGTAGGAAAAGATCCATCTACAGTTGTTTACATCTGACTTGTTACCTTTTGTATGTAGTGGTTGAATTAGAACAATCTTCCAATCATCTGGGATTTTTTTGGGTTGCCAAATGGTTTGGATTATTTGTGTAATTTCTTGGAGTGAATTTGGACCTGAATTTTTTAAAGGTTCAATGAATTCTCCGAGGTATTTAAAGTTCGAGACCCTGTTGATTTTATCATATTTTGTTCTCAAACATGCTATCTCTGTCTTTGAACATATGAATTCAGTTTTCTCAAATGAAATTTGTAACCCTACTTTTTCTGCACATTCTTTGAGTGTCTCAAGCTGTTTGATGACAGTCTCTTCATCTCCTGCTAGTGTCGCCAAATCATCCACAAAAATGAGGTATGGTATGTAGAGGTTGTTTTTGGGAAAGCCAAGTGGGACTGGCTTCCAACACTTACATTTATTGAATCCTTTGTCCCATTATTCCATGATTTTGTTTAGAATGACGTTGAACAGAAGAGGAGAGAGCCCATCACCTTGTCTCACACTTGTTTAAATGTCAAAGGGTTCTGAAATTTCTCCCATGAATTAGTGTTTATTTTATGAGTTCTCGTGTTTTTGGATCTAATCCCCTTTGTTCTAAAATTTGGAATAGTGAAGGCCTGTCTATTGAGTTGTATGCCTTTTGAAGTCCACAAATATGCATACTAGGGGTTTTTGTCTGGGAGCTCGCATTTTAATTATGATATTGATTTTGAAAATTTGTTTGGGGCATGACCTGTTTGGTCTGAATCCTGCTTGATATTCTGCTAATTTAGGACCTAACAGCTCTTGTGTTCTCTTCAAAGTATAGCCTGAAAGAACTTTGTATGTGAGTCTCTTCTCCTCATGTATTGTTATTTTTAAGTTTCTCTATATGTGCATAAATTTCTTCATTTTTTGGTGGTGATGAGTTCTCTGTTGTTATATCAGATTGTATTTTTTGGGAACCTCTTTTTGGTATGTGGGCAATTTAAGAACTGTGAAAAATAAGTGGCCAGCTCTTGGCAGGTTTCTTTATTTGTCAGAGCAAGTTTACCATTTTGTTTTCTGAAATGTAGGTTCTGTGGTGAGTACCCTTTGATTTTGTTCACGAAGGCCTTGTAGAAATCGTGTGTATTGTAATTTCTGAAGTTGTCTTCGATTGTGTGTAGTTGGTTGTTGACATATTTTCGTTTGGTTTGTCTTAAAAACTTGGATGTTTGTGAATTTTCAAGAAATTTACTGTGTGTTTCTTCAGATTTGTTGCAATTGTAATTTTGAAATGCCATTTTTCTTTCTTCTAGTGCGGTCTCACATTCTTGATCCCACCGAGGGTGCTTTGTTTTGTGAAGAGGTATCAATTCTTTTGTGGTTTTAATTATTTTAGTCCAAAATTTCTGCCAGTCTTCTGCAGGTTCTTCTTCCCATTTTTCTTTGATTCTGGAGTCTTTGATTTTACATAGATTGAATTTTGGAATCACTGGTGTTTTACAGTTATATTTTATTTTAGTAGTTTATTTAATTTTGATTCTGGATAAATAATGATCAGAATCTATATTTGCCTCTCTGCATACTTGCACATCATGAATTTCTTTTTGATAGTCATATGATATTGCAACATGATCAACTGAAATTCACATAAATGATGGATGGGTGATCACCATGATTTTTGTTTTTTTAGGATTTTTTCGAAGTGAGGTGGATATAATTTTGAAATTGTTTTGCTGGCATAACTCAATAAGTTGTGGCCCATTTTTGTTGGTGAACTTGTGTGCAGGGTAGTCTCCTACCATCTTCTTGTATTTGTGTTCCCTGCCAATCTGTGCATTGAAGTCTCCAAGCAAAATTTTCACATTATATTTCAGAATTTTAGCCATCAGTGTTTCAAGCTCTTCCCAAAATCTTTCTTTTCTTTGTTCTTTTTTACTATCACCATTTCTTGGTGCATGTACATTGAAGAAAGTGTAGTTTTTGTTTGTGTGTTTTATTCTCATAGTCATAAGTCGATTGTTGACAGGTTTCACCTCTTTCACTGACTCCAAATTTTTTTTGTGTACAACAAAGGCCATGTCTAATAGTGTTCCTCCTGGGCCAATTTTCTTGTTAGTTCCACATTTGAAGATTTTGTAGTTATTGTAGTCTATTGTTTCCGAATCTGTAAAGCATGTGTCTTGCAGGGCGAGGATTTGGATTTTCTGTTTATTGAGTTCCGTTGTAAGATTGTTTAATTTTCCCATTTGAATGAGTGTCTGAATGTTAAAAGTGCCAATATAAGAGTGTGTTTTTCATTATAGTTTACCTGAGCACTCCGACTTGCTCTCTTGTATAAGTCCAAGCTCCCCAGAATCCCAATGCTTGCTTGCCACTTTGGAGTCAGTGGATTGTGTACCTGGAGTAATTTTGTCTTTACTTGTACATGTCATACTGGCTTATGATTGATTTTCTAGCTTTCACTAGTATTGTAGAACCAGGGATTGTGAGTGCCTGGAGCATGTTTGCAGCTGCATCTGTTGGTGAACAGACACTGACCATACTGCCGCTTGTTCAAAGTCAGATGCAACATAAATTTCAGTTGCCATTTTGGTCCGTAGGTGGTATTTTATTTCCTACCTACCCTGCATATTATTAGTGTTATTAAATGAATTTTTTTATTGTCACGAGCCATTTATCTTCCTTGATATCTAACCAAAATCAAAAAATGTGGTATTTTTTGACAAATCTGGGTTTCTGCATCTACATCTACATATATACTCTGCAATTCACAAAATTGTGGGTGGCAGAGGGTGCTCAGCACCAAAGCTAATCTCTTTGCTGTGCATTCCAATCCCTAATGGTAGGAGGGAAAAAAGAATTCATATAAGAATCAGTCCGGCACCTTATTTCTCTAATTTTATCTTTCCTGTCCTTCCGACTCAAATAGGTTGGTGGAAGAAGTATTTCACTACACTCATGAGTGAAAGTTGGAGTACGCATGTTTTCCAATAAGTTTAAACGAAACGTGTGTCGTCTATCTACCAGAGACTCCCAACCTAATCTACTAATCAGTTCTGTGACGCTTTCATAAGGACTGTAGCAAGCGGTCACGAATCGAGCGGCTCTTCTCTGTACTTTCTCTATACTTTCGATCAATCCCTTACGAAACGGGTCCCAAATGGCACAACAATAATCCAAATGTGGACGCACAAGAGATTTGTACGCTATCTCCTTTGTTTGTTCATTACAATTTTTCAAGATTCTACCTATGAATCGCAGCGTAGAATTTGCTCTACCTACTAAAGAATTAATGTGTATGTCCCATTTCATGTTCCTTTGTACTGTTACTCCCAAATATTTAATAGAATCGACCATATCAATAACTGTATTGTTTAACTCGTATTTCTGAACAATCGGATTCTTTTTGTTAGTTATGCTCATTGTCTTGGACTTTTTACAGTTTAGAGTAAGTTGCCACTCAGCGCACCAAGCCAAAATAACATCCAGATCGCGCTGAATTTCTAAGCAATCGGCCAAAGTTCTTACTTCCCTATAAATAACCGCATCATCAGCAAACAATCTAAAAAGGCTTTTCACTTTGTCTCCAAGATCGTTTATAAAAATTAAGAAAAGAAGTGGTCCTATTACACTTCCTTGAGGTACACCCGATGTAACATCTAGATTAGAAGAACTTTCTCCTTCAACGACAACATACTGCGACCGACCAGTTAGAAAATCCTTTATCCATTCACAAAGCTGATCCGATATACCGTAAGCTCGAAGCTTCGCTAAAAGGCGGTTGTGTGGCACAGAGTCAAAGGCTTTCTGGAAATCTAAAAAAATTACATCTACTTGTGAACCTGTATCAATAACTTTCATTACGTCGTGTGTAAATAGGGCCAGCTGTGTTTCACATGATCTTTTCTTCCGAAATCCGTGTTGATTTGTTGTAAGCAAATTATTATAATCTAGAAAATTCATAATGTTCGAGCATATAATATGCTCCATAACTCTACTACAAACAGATGTTATAGATATGGGACGATAGTTCCCAGGATCACTTCGATCACCTTTTTTGAAAATCGGAGTTACTTGCGCGATTTTCCAGTCTGAAGGTACTTTTCGCTCTTCTAATGATTTACTGAATATATCAGACAGAAATGGCCCGATTTCTGCAGCATACTCTGAAAATACTCTTACTGGTATTCCATCCGGGCCCGGTGCTTTCCCCCACTTCAGGAGCTCTAATTGCTTAACGATACCTGCAGTATCTATTCGTAATGATTCCATCACCGACTCGCCACGGCGTGGGAAAACGGGAATACTATCCTTATGTTTATTTGTAAATGAATTTTTGAATACAGTATTTAGTACGTTAGCTTTATCGCGGCTTTCATTAAGCTCGGAACCTTCACAAATTAGTGCTGGAATATTGCTGTTGGTACAATTAACTTTTCGTACATACGACCAAAATTTCTTTGGGTTTTCTGTGAGACTCTTAGAGAGAGAGTTGGAGTGAAAATCGTTAAAGGCCTCGCGCATTACATTCTTAATACGTCCTCTTAAATCAGCTAAGGTTTCTAAATCGCTGCGACACCCCTTCCTTCTTGAGCGTGCGTGTATTTTCCTTTGTTTTTTGAGTAATCTTTTGACTTCGCATGTGTACCACGGTGGATCATCCTCTCCCTTTATTGTCCGCTTTGGTATATGTATTTCCATGCCTTCCCTGACTATATGTATAAAACGATGCCACATCTCTTCAACGGTGTCCTTTGTTGACTTGAAGTTATGGTATTTATTCCTCAGGTAGGTTCTAAAACACTCCTTCCACCAGGGTACATATTTTAAGAAAGGAATTTTCTGGAATTTGACCCCTAAAGGGAAAAAATATCATTATTTCCATAACATATTTTTTTTATTATGAGCCATTTATCTTCCTTGATATCTAATGGAAATAGATAAATGAGGTATCATTTTAAAGATGGTCACAACGTATTTTAAGACAGGAATTTTTCAGAATTTTGCCCTGTAAGGTAAAAGTATCATTATTTCCATAAAGTGTTTTTTGTTACGAGCCATTTATCTCCTTTGATATATAACTGAAATCAAAAAATGAAGTATCATTTAAAAGATTAAGGTCTCCACTCAGACAGTATTATAAATCAAGAATGATTTTTTTTTTTTTTTTTTTTTTTTTTTTTTTTTTTTTTTTTTTTTTTTTTGGAATTTGACCCTTGAAGGACAAAAGTAATAACAGTGAATGACACATGTATGAGACAGTTCAGAGTGAAGCCGCTAGATAGCATTAGCACATATCACAGAGATATTAATAAACTGTTTCACTGGCGTCAACTTTTGTTATGAACGTATTACACTAAATAAATCAAGAATTGATAAAAATGAGGCAATTCTTCTTTCGTCCTATTACAAACCAGCAACATTACTATGCATCATATTTGCAAATTTTTTATCTAGTTCTTGATAATTTTTTATGCTTTTTATCAGGCATGTGTGCCCACTATTTATTTCCCTGAAATTTTAACTGGAAATTTTCAATCAGAATTGTGTAATTCATCCCCATAGGAAGAGTATTTCTTTTCTATTGAAAAACGTTTGAAAGACATAATATCACTATCATATTTTTCCATTGATTTTTACAACCATCATGTTAAAACACTTTATTTGTGAATAATTTAGGTTTTTGTGTTTCCTATTCCTTTTAATATCAGAAACCATAATTTACACTTTAAATTTTTCCTTGAAACTTTGTATTTAACATTATCTTACCCTTTTAAACATTATGTGATAACACTACCCTCTGTATTTTACTGAAATAACCTTGTTTCTTTATATAACCAATTTTAATTGTCTATGGCAAGCCTGCCCAACTAGTTTCAAATCTATGTTAGCCTGTAGGCCACATGATACTTGTATATAGTTCCAAATAGATATTTAAATTAAACATACATATAAGTAATGCAGTTTACTTATAATGTAAAAGAAGAAGAAGAAAAACATCAATGAGACCTTTGAAGAGGATTTTGATCTAGTATATTCTAGACACTGCTGTTGGTGGACATATTCAAATGCATTGGTGGGCCACTTTGTGGATCGCAATCCCTACTATTTTTTCTTACTAACTTTTCTTCTAGATTTTTCCAAGTAATGAATGATTAAAGATCATTGTATTATTCCCTGGAATCTCTGATATTGTTCCTGCTAAATGGCATATCTTATTCATTCTATTCCAAAATGCGTTACCTAACTAACTTTATGTCAATTACAACATGACTCAAAAGCCTTAAAGCATAACACTCCCTTCTAGTTTGGTAAGTATTGGTTGATTTTGTCTTTTCTTTCCTTGTTAATATCTCTTCCTTACATATATAAACATGATATGCTGTTTTATTGATATAATATAACTACATAAAATTTTTGTGATATCATTTATGGTACATATGTTTTAGTAATAAGTTAATTATTACATTTTTGTGTCCAGCCTCTGGTGACCTTTCTACAGAAGACCAAATTGCTGCCCTAGATTCAAATTTTGAGGTTTATGTTGGACCAGATCTTCGTCTACCCACTAGGGAGGAGAGGCTACAGGGTGCACAAGAAGTGCGCCAATTCTATTATGGAAATTCTACTGTAACAATGCAGGATAATGCTACTACAGTTGCTGTGAGTATTCACTTTTGAGAAAGTGGGTACTACTATAAGTTTCCTCACTAAATTTATTCTGGGCTTTATTTTCCCAGCAATATTTGCCAGATGCTTGCAGTATGTGTAACCTAATGTCTGGGTATTTAGGGTTGGTGTTGAAAATAAGCGATAAGACAGCTGTTTCCTTGCCTGCTGACTTGATAAATGAATGTAATATGCCTCTATGTTTTTGTAAGATTTGGCTTGAGGTGCTGTTTAGTGAAGTATTTATGGTCGATACCTAAGTTCACTGTTAGTTCTTCTTCACACTCAGCAGACATAAGCTTAGAGCATGTAGTGTTTGGAATATCTGCCATGTAGAAGCAAAAAAAGATGATAGGACAGATCTCTGTGGAAGCTGTTTGTTCAGTGTGTCCATTGGCTACTTTGATCACACTAATAAAATTTATACTTTTCATTCAGCCGGTTAGTGAAGCAATGGCACGGGATTGCACATACAAACTTAAGAAGCAAACTCTTTCTCCACACCATATCATATGCCACAGTGTAAGGTATCCCTCGTTATATTTGCAATATTTGGTTAGAATCGGGCCGAGTTTTGGGTTAACTTTAGTATCCGGTACCACACCTTAAATCGAGTTGACAACACTTTCCATACACTAAAGTGAATAAATAATCCATAACTAATGTAAAAATACATAAATTGCATTAAATCAGCGATATTCCAATATAAAATAGGTATTCCCATGTAAAAGTAAACTGGTAATAGCAGATATTGACATTACTTAACGAGTTATTATGAACCAATTTAGACGAAGTAAATGTTAAATAATTGCAAATAGAATGCATAAATAAATCTCTTATCATGGTTAATAAACTTTATTTCAGAGATAAATAAATAATTTCAATACAAGGAAAATCTAACCTTTAATTTTGGCATATAACAGACTTTGGTATTTCTGAAATGATTTTTGTCCAGTAAAGAGTATAAAAGTCTAATAATACACAGGTCTAGAACCATTATAAACATAACTTCACATTTAAATACCGTTTGGCAGGTATTTTAAAGAAATAGACTGGAGGTTTGGAGAGTAGATTGAAGCAGTATGAAGATATCACATTGTAATGAAACTTGACCATTTTAGAGTCCTAAAAGTAGTCATAATAATCCCTGAGACAGTGTAGTAGATGAATTAACAGATTTCTGATAGTTTTCAAGAGTTTAATAATCACAACAAGTAATTATGGAGGATTTTAAATACTCATTCTCTTAAACAGTTCACATAAATAATTTGAAGTCTTTTAAGTAGTTTCAGGATTTAAAAAGTAGACAAATATAAAGGAGATAAACTAATCTTTCAGTTTTAATAGGTGTTAAGCTGTTTCAAACCGTAAAATACGAGATATCAGTGAATAAACAGGCGCCGGTAAACCAACTAATTTGTTCGACTTTTCGGAATTAATTCTAATACTATTAAACCATTTCAAAAGCGCAAAGAGCATGTAAATACCAGTTAACACACATAATTAATTTTCTAAACACATTTAAACGCATTTCACTAACCTGTTGTACGATAATCCAATCACAAAGTAACTTGCTATAGACACTGCACATATAAAATGCTTCTGCACTGATTTTAAACACAGTCCTACAGTAAAAAGTAGCTAATAAATTAAAACAGTCCTAAATAGAATCAAATTCATCTAAATCAGATAGTTTCCAACACTCTAAATATTTTTAAACATAAAATGAACATGTAAAATAGGACACCTGACTTTGGCATTTTTTCATTTAAAAGCCTACTTAGATTCCGGGTTAAAGAGTAGCTTGTTTTAATAATCCATTCTTTTAGCTTCCTACATATTTATTTCATGCCGTTTGAAGCAATAGAACAGATGTTATAGGTTTTCGAAATTCACTTGGCATCCAACCCACGTGTAAATAACGAAATAATTTATTGTGCCTCAGATATAACAGCTACAAAGATGAAATAAACACTAAAATACGCAGTTTAATTCAGGCTACACATTCATAATTTTTCCGGCTTCATAATCCATAAACCTTCAGAGTTATAAATAAAAACATAAATAAAGACTACAACTGACTGTTAGAATTACCGGTTTTACCATAACTCAACAGATTTAAATAAAGTTCATATTTTGGTAGAATCTAAAATCGGGAATAATATTTTAAACATAATTTCGAAATTATTACTAAAGCCGATTTTAAATAATAAGATAACCGAGCATTGACTAACGTGGTAATTCATTTAACACATCCATATTTGGTCATTTGTTGAAGAGAAACTGTATCATGTGACCCGAGCTTATATAAGTCAGCTAGGAGGTGTTGAAGGGGTCGTCCGGTATCCAGTCTTGTTTGAAAATTTGTGGTGGTAGCACGCGTGCTTAGCGATGCTAGGAGCGCGTTGGATGGTGGGTAACGCTGACGTCACGGAAAAGTAGCGCGGAACGATTCGACAACCATGTGAACCTTGCGCGTGAGTGGCGGCCATTGTTTGAAAGTGTAGACCATCATCATTTCGAACAATCAGTTTCAGGAGATGTGTATTTCGAACATTTGTTTTGTTTCACTTGGGGGAAAGGCGGTTTTGCTCTTGATTCTCAACTTGTAATTTTTGTAGAAGAAGAATGTCCGATTGCCTTACTAGCTGTGACATTGTAATATTTATGTGAAGATTTTGGAAAATATAACTCAGTGATTTCGACTGGTGACTTTCATTTTATTCTTTAGTACCCTTCTTGTGGTGGGTGAAAACTACAAGTGGCGACTGTGGTCAATTTTTTTACAGCTAGTATAAACATTTTTAACATGGTTACAGAACTTTCTTTTGGACTTAGAATATTTTTGGACTACATCTGGTTCAGGTGATTTAGGCGGGTAACATCCCCCAGTATCCCGCTAGTCCCTGACAACAGACAAATCAACAAACACTGCGCCATTCTTCATTCTCTTCGAAAAACCTGCATTGATGTGTGTTGTCAGTGCCATCTATTCCTTTGCTTGGTCTGAAACCTGTTTGTTCTTGGGAAAAAATAGCATTAATATGATCTTAATCCATGAGATGATCAGCCTTACCTGGAGTTTAAAAGCTGTGGTGATAAGAGAAATTGGGTGGAAATGATCAGGTCAGTTCTTGGGTTTTGGATGGTGATAATCTTCATATTTTTAAATTCCTTAGGTAACTTGGTGGTCTTCAGAACCACACTAAACATTTTTAGAAGCCAAGTTTTTGTTCCTAATAAACTCTGGGGAGAGTTTATTGTATCCTGCTGCCTTCTTACATTTAGTGAACATTGTCACTTTATCCAGTCCCTCTGCATTTTCCAGGTGAGTATGATGTCCCTCTTGACTTGTCAAACATGATCTTTGCTTCTTTAACTTCAGAGATTCTAAGCACATGCGACACTAAAGTGTTGCAAGATACTGCACAGACTTTCCTTTCAGATGGTGGAGCTGCCCCTAATTTTCAGACTTGGACCCAAGCTTTCCTGCTAGAGTAAGTAAAATCTATCAGTGCTGTTTTTTCTTTTCAGATTCTCCTGGAACCCTTTAGGGCAATACCATGGTCACCAGTGTTCTTAAACTGAATAAATAGAGCTTCAGTTACCATGTAGGATACTTTATTTGACTGCAGTCTGCTTTGATGAATTTTCAAGCTTAGAAGTATGGCATTAACAAGAGTGTCCAGTGTGTATTCGAACCTCTCTCAACTGGCCTTGTGAAAATTCTGGCATTGTACAAGTGCCACATTGTTGGTGGGGACAAACAAGCCACAGCACACAAGAACTGTGTAGTGTTGTATATGTGGGAAGTCATATAGCACAGCTCTTTACACAGTCTCCAGTAAGCATGAGAAGTTCTGATTGTTCACAAGACACAAATCAGGAGTGCACTCCATGCCCCAGGCTGCTGGTCTAAAGGTGCCTTTTCCCTTGCTGTCATAGACAAGGCTTTGTTCCATTCATCACAGAACTTGTGACCATCTGCATCTTCTGCTGCATACCTCCAATCAGTACTGCAGCTGTTGAATTCTCCAACATAGAGTTGCCAGGTGTGGCACTAAAGGTAGCACAGAGGTTGGCTAGCATTTGCCGGGAGGCTTATAGGCATTAGTCACTTTCACATTGTTTAATACGTTATAATAATACTGTATTGTTTCTGCATTTAAAAAAATCTGGTCTATATAGAAAGCATTTAAGTAGGCAAATATTAGCTTTATTGTTGCATGCATACAAGTTTGCAAACATTGAGCATAAATGTACCGAAGGTTGATGTATGCTTACAGTGTTAGAACAGTTAGTACACTTCCTAATACAATAAATGTAATTTTCATCTCGCCAGCTTGGCTCAATGTGCTAAGCCACCACACACTGGATCGGAGAGATACAACTGGACCAGGCAGTAGATCACACCTCTGTGTCCTGGTCCTCATGATTGCAGTTTTCAGGCAGTTTCCACAATCATCTATGCGACTGCTGAGACAGTTACCAGTGTTCGGCTCATAAACTACACATTTTGCAAACATAAATACACTTATTATACAGTAAATGCAAAGTTACATATTTCTCAGACAGATGGCAACAGAAGACTTTCCTCCAGTACATTAGGTATGTAGGGCCTAATAGGCCAGGTTAGACTTTGGGCAGGAACTCAGTTCCACCACAATTCACCAGTGTCCAGAATCAGAGCGGGAGAGGGATAATTTTTACACTTTATGAGAATTTGTTTGTTTTTTGATTGAACTGATTAGTCATTATACATTGAACTGGAACTATGAAAATTTTAATTTGAAATGAAAGACTCATTAATGATTTTTTACATTTTTTTGTCTCAAAAGATTACTGAGTCCTGTCCTTATTAATTCTAATCAAACAGATACATTTTATTTGCCAGCCTACCTGTTTGAAAGAAAACAGAAACAATATGAATATACATACAATTACATGTGTTCCACCATTAACAGGATTTGAATAAAGTAAAGACATTTAAAAATGGTTTTGTGGACAGTGAAGTATTAGTTGTTACAATGTGTGTTAGTATAATGCATAGAGATCAGCCACTTCCTTGATACGTCAGCTTAGATGCACTATCTGCATTTGTTGAAACTGTAAACCAGTTTGTCACTGACCACTAGCCAAGTGGACTGACCATATGCCCTATTTACAAGACTGTACCAAACCACAATGACAAACCTGTGCTGGTCCCAGTGATTGTTTGTTAACTACACTTTGCTTGTAAGCAGCACTCCAGTTTAGATTTTTGCACCTGAGTTCCATCCATCTTGCTCCACCAACAATCAAAATCTTACCAGATTCAGACTTCCTCTCCTGGTTTCTCTTCCACCATTTACATCATGCTAAAAACAAAAGTAGTTTTGTTTTGTCTCTGTGATCAGGGAGGGCATAGCTTTCATATTTATACAATTTTCATAATACTGGATATTATGAGCGCGTCAGGCTATAAAGAAAGTATTACTTCAGTGTCTACCCTGTAAAATGGTGAGAAACCACAGTGGACAAGTAATAGAAGCTCCACTACCTGCGCAACGCGTGACCCCTCAGAAACCGTTCGCGGTCACAGGAATTGACTTCGCAGGGCCACTTTTCGTCAAGGCAGATCACACTATGAGAAAGTCCTACATCGCCCTCTTTACATGTGCGACAACAAGAGCTCTACATCTAAAATTATGTAGTGACATGACTATTGAAAGATTTCTTCAAGCTTTGGAGAGATTTGTTGCTAGACGTGGAATACTACACATGATTTATAGTGACAATGCTCTAGCATTTCACGCCACTAATAGGGAACTGGTGGATGTACGGGCAAAACTGTCAGCAAAGAGAACTCATCAGCATCTCTCCCAGCAAGGAATCACTTGGAAATTTATTGCACCACGTGCGGCTTGGTGGGGAGGATTGTGGGGACAAATGATTGGTTGCACCAAATGCTATCTGTGAAAGGTGCTTGGACATTTGATGATGGATATGGAAGGTCTGCAGATGGTACTCACTAGTATTGAAGCCACACTTAACTCCAGACCACTGACTCAAATGGAGATTTACTTACTCTGGTCGGAGGGCAGCTTACATCACCATGCATGGGACCAGAACCCACAATCAGGACGGCAGTAAAGGGGTTCAGGTTGCAGCAGCAGCTGGCAGAACACTTTTGGAAGCGGTGGAGTAAGGAGTACTTGTTACTCCTTCAAAGCTTCCACAAGGCGGGACAACCCAAGAGAAAATCAGCAGAATTAAAGGTAGGAGATATTGTCCTTCTCCAGGAAGATGTACATCCACATCACGTTTGGAAAAGGGCAAGAATTCATCAGTTGAACACCGGAAGAGATGGCTTCATACGAACAGTTGTCCTGTCTACGCCAGAAAGAAAATTAATCACCAGGCCTGTCCAGCTGGTCATTCCTCTGGAGATTGACCAGGGTGGGGAGGATGTTGGAGATTAAGAGCAATATTATTTTTGAACCAACAGTTACAGTTATCTATGGATTCTTTTTATAGTTAGTTTCGTTGTAGCCAGAGAGATTAATAAAGAGTTAAAAGCACGTTTGTAAAGCACGTCTGTTTATAGTATTTAATACGCTACACTCTGAAATATCTCTTCAAATTTGAAATCTGTGCCTTTTTATAATTGTACCTATTTTCCCCTTCAATTTTGGCTGCTGGTTCACTGAATCCTCTAATATCCATCAGAACTGCATCATGATCACTTATTCCTTCCGTTACTTGACATCCCACAAGGTTATCATTGGGCTTTATTAGGAATATATCCAAAATATTTTGTCCCCTAGTGTATTGCTCTACCACTTGTGTAAATCCTCATTCCCTTATTAAGATATTTGCAAATCTTTGTTCCCGTGTGTTATTAATCTTATTTCCTTCCCAGTTTACACCTGGTAAATTTAAATCCCTATCAATGATGATCATTCTTTTCTCACTTCTGATATCTGAGTACAAATTTAATTTCTCCCCAAGAGCCTCATCTTCTTCTGTCATTCTTCCACTGCGGTAAGCAGCCAACAATCTGATTTTTTCTTTTTTATTACCCCAAGTAACTCATGGTCTTGATATATGAATGCCAGTGAACTGTGGTAGTTTTTGCTAACTAGTATGAAAACTCCTCCACCAATTGCTCCCCTATTTCTGCGGTACACTCTGTAACCATGAGGAAAAACCTCACTTCTTCTTTTAACCAACTCTCCACCCCAGTTATTACTTGAGGTTCGTGTATCTCTATTAAGGTTGTAAATTCAATTACTTTGTTCATTATACTTCTACAGTTTACCATTAATACCCTTACTACTGGCTTTACATTTTCAGCATTTATCTCCTCTTTCCCAGTTTTACCCCAGTCAGTTATTGTTTCAGCCGCTTCATCTATTTCTTTATCATCTGTGACTTTTTCCATCATGAATCTGCAATCAGTATCATTTTGATAATCTATTTTTGTCCCATCACCAGCAGCCCCTAACCTAAAAAAGGCACAGTCCTGACCCTATCATCACTGCTTTGCTAACAACTCAGAATGTACTCCCTTCCCACTTCTATTTAGATGTAGGCCATGCCTAGTGAAGCCCCACCTACCAATGGTGTTCACAGGCACAACCCGCAACACAGAACTAATGCCTTTCCCAAGTAGCACTTCCGTTTCCACATTAGCCCGCCTCACAACATAGTTCAATTGTGGCCGGTCATGGCGACTTACGACCTGCATGAGCTCTACCCTGGTATGCTGTGCCTCCTTCATCACCTTCCTCAGGTCACTCTCTATACTATAATTTGCATTTCTATCAATACTATTTCCCACACCTCCCACTATCACCACTCTTCCTTAGTGAAACTCCTACAAAGTGAACCTATATCCTCTATTACCTGACCTAATGTTGCACTAGGTTTGAAAAAAAACCTCTGTGAATCCTGAGGGGAAGCAGCTGCTTAGCTGAAAGAACCCCATAGGGAAACAAAGAAATGTATGGTTTTCAGCTAATAAACAAGTAACTGAAGGTAATTTATTTTGTGATATGCTCAGTAAATATAGTCTTAGAAATTAATAACATGAAGAAGTGAAACTGTTTTAGCTCCCTATCTTGGAAACAACAATTTTTATTTAAGAGGGTTGTGTTCTAGAGTATAATACTAACATATACTCTAATATGACAAACATAGTATACTTTCACTAATTTAACATGTATTGATGTTTCATTTCTCACTGAAATTGATTATATAATTAGCACTAATTTCAGATTTCATAATGGGTTGTAAGAATTATTTGATGCTGAGTACAAGAAGTAATGTATTAAGTGGCTACTAATTTTTCTTCACCTGCATTTTCTTCATAGGAGAATAATATCCTGAAATGTGGAAATTGAATAAGCATATGATATTATATGATATTATGAAATGCATAAATATATGCCATGTAAATTAAGAAATATTCTGGTGAAGATTATTACGAAAATCAGTATATGATTAAATTTGGATTGCTGGACTTCATGTAGTTATGCAAAAGTTAATAATTACTACTAATGAGAAAATAATTCACTTAATAATCTTAGTTTGATAAATCCTAACACTGAAAACATCAAAATTTTTCTTGTTCTTTTTCTTGCTTTCTATGTGAAAGATGAACCATTTCATGTAATTTTCATCTACTAGCATTCTCTTAAAATTGGTTAAGGTAATTTTGATGTAAAGTGGGTAAATAGTTTGTATTTTGCAACAAATAGGTAATACTAAAATTTCATGTGTTTGGTGATTTCATGTTTCATATAGGTTAAAGTTTACAATGCAATCATATTTGTATTATTATTATTATTTACAAGTTAGTTATGGTATCTGCTTTTTATGATTTTTTTGTGTCTTATTACTCACTTTTCCATTTGCCACTTACAGTTTACAAGTGACATGTTGTTTGGTGAAGGGATTGATGTTACAGTTCAGAGATTTGTGCAATATTCTGTTGAACCTGTTTACTATTACCAGTTTGCATATGTTGGTCCGCTCACATCCTATCCAGATTATGAAGGTTTGTATCTCCTCTTTTAAAATTAATGATACATGAAGAAAAAGTGTATGATGTGTTGCCAAGTAAGACAATAATAGTGCTCACTGAGACAATTGTATTGTTTTAAAAATCTAAAAGTTTCTGTAAAATGAGGGAATAAAATATGTGTATATGTATGTGTTCATATGTGATATGCTAATATCATCTGCATAAAGCACAGTATATTAACTATGACCTAATATGAGTGCGAGATCATTGATATAAATAAAAAATAGCAGAAGTCCAAGAATTAAACCCTGAGGTCAGGGCCGGCGCTAGGAATTTCGGGCCCGGGGTAAAATGGGCGACCATTTTTTTTAGCTCTACAAACTAGCCGGGTGACAATGGGTGGCCCCTGCAGCCGGTGATTGGGGCCCCCCTTCAGCCGGCGGGCCCCGGGTACAGTTGACCCGCTTACCCCTCCCTAACGCCGGCCCTGCCTGAGGTACACCGCATTTAACTATTCCCTATTCTGAGTTTATTACCTCTCCTTTCATTTTTCAGGATACTAATTGATTTCTTTTTTTGCGAATATGATTTAAATCAGAGTCCTGGCCTACCAGTAACTCCATAGGCCTAGTGTTTTAACTTACCCAGGAGAATCCCATGGTCAACACATAGGCCTTATCCAGATCACAGAATATTCCTATGGAATTTAATTTTTTATATACCGGTATAGCTTACAACGTGTTGTCTGCAAAAGCAAAGATTGCTGAAACACTGTGCCTAAAGCCAAACTGTGCTTTAATGAGGAGGTCATTATATGTAGATGTGCATACACACTTCCATATATTTGTTTTTCAAGTATTTTTGAAAATGCTAATAGAAGTGATATGGGTCTATTTTAGCTCTCAATCTTTGATTTATCACCCTTTTTATAAAGCAGTTTTATTATTGACTTCTTGAGTGAGTTGGGAAAGATACTTTCTTCCAAAGAACTATTACAAATATGACTGACAACTCTGCTAATGCTAGAGCTACATTGTTTTAGTATATGGCTGCAAAGCCTATCTTAACCAAATATTTTTATTTTTGAGGGATTTAACAATTTTTTAATTTAATTTTGACTAGTGAGATTCTCTTTTTGTGACAAGCATCTAAGCATTGTTATGGCATGTGTATTTTCAATAAATTTTCGTTTATTTTTTCAGCTACTGTTAAGAAATAGTTATAGAGTGCACATCCTACAGAAGCAGGGCCAATACAAGGTTTTTGTTAATGCTTGGAGTTTTAGGTTACATACAGAGGATGGTACTGTTGTTTCTGTTTTAATAACATTCCAAACACTGTTTATTTTATTATATAAACTGCTAAACTTACTGTCTCTTATTACATATGGTTAAAATTCAGCAGTAAGTTTTGTAATGCCATCTGAGAAACACATTATTGGTCTTTATAGCTTCTACATAGGTACAGTTATCTTTCATACATGTCAGATGTTTTAATACCTACTATTATCCAATTCGTTCTTACTCATTTTTGATCAATTGGAAATAGTCTCATAATTGTTTTTCCAAAAACCCCTGGTGAAAATAATTAAATTTATTGTTTACTCCTGTAAGTTTAAACAAAGTGTTCCTGTCCCCATTGAGAAGATCATTTTTATTGAACTGCTCTTTAGTGGCCTAATTTTGATAACTCCTTTCTTTGTGTTTTCATTTCTCAGTGTATACAAAGTAAATTATTTCTGCCTTGTGGTCTGACAAACCATATACAATTGGAACTGTTCCATATTTTTCCAATTTATTTTTTATTTTCCTCTATCAATAATGGTGCTAATATCTTTTTGTAATCTAGCAGGCAAGTTACAGCTTGAGGGAGATTGAATGAACTGAGCTTTCCTAGAAGATAAGCTGTCTGGTAACATTCTATAGCAAAATTTATGTTGAAGTCACTACAGAGGATAAATTCCCTTTTAGTTCATGATAAACTTGTAGGAAACATTTAGAGTTTATCACAAAATATATTGAATTTTCCCATGGAAGCTCTATAAACTGTCAGCACCGTAAAATAGTTTTCATATAATTCTTACTGTATTGCATATTATTCAAAGTCTTGTTCTATACAATACTTACACAAATCTAAGCACATTGTTTTAGTATTTTCTCTTACATATCTTGCTGCACCATCCATTCTCATCTCTGATCTATAATAACATGAAGCTACCCCATATCCATTAAAGGGGAGGAGAATTTTTTAGATGGTGCACTGTCACAAGTTAATATTAAAACATTTTTTGGATTTCTTTTATAGATACTATTAACTCCTCAAGTTTGTTTGAGGTGGCCCTAGTATTCAAATGGAGCAGAACTATATTAGATTGGCATGTATATTATTATATATATTCCTTAAATAACTCTACCTACTCTTAATCCTAAAAAAGACTTACTACCCCCCAGTTACTAGCGGGAAGGGTGCACATATTTCATTCTCTTGATGCTATTGGTAATCAGTTGCATTTGCTCCTGCTTGCCCCGAAAATTCAGGTGTAGTCCATGGGAGGTATGGTCACTCTGACCATGTATCAAGAGTGGATCATAACAGCATACCAAAGTGGAACTCATGCAGGTTCTAAGTCACCAAGATTGACCAAAGTTGAACCATGCTAAGTATGGAAACACAGATGCTACTTGAAAGTGGCACTAGTTCTGTTTTGGAGGATGTGCCTGTGAACACCATTGGTAAGTGGGGGTTTCACTAGGCATGGCCTACAATTAAATAGAAGGGGAAGGGAGTACTTTCTGAATTGTTAGCTAAACTGTAAGGGAGCCCACTTCTGGTTATGATGGGGGTAGGACTGTGCCTTTTTTTTTAGATTAGGGACTGCTGGTGAGGGGATAAAAATGAGTGACAAGAGATACTGACTGTAAATGCACTGTGGGAAAAAATACAAATGCTAAAGAAACAGATGAAGCTATTGAAATAATAGCAGAATTGGGTACAATTGGAAAGACAAGGTTAATACCAAAAAGACCAAAAAGCCTAAAATAAGAGTGTTATTGGTAAACTGTAAAAGTATAATGAACAAAGTAGTAGAATTTGCAAACTTAATAGAGATACATGAACCACAAGTGATTATAGGGGTAGAGTCTTCATTAAAAGAAAGAGTATTATACAAGGAGGTTTTCCCTGATGGTTTGAAGTGTATATAGCAGATATTGAGTAGCAGTTGGTGGAAAGGTATTCATACTGGTTAGTAAAAGTTAGTACAGTTCTCTAGTGTTCATACATCATGGCTATGACCACAAGCTGGCACTCGATTTCAGGCACAAGGGTGTGGGAAGATTCTCTTTTTTAGGTAAGGGTGTCAGGGATTGGAATGAGTTACCAAGAGAAATGATGAATAATTTACCGAAAACTTTGAAAGAATTTAAAGATAAAATTTGTAGAGGGCAAATGTAGGTAGGTGCAGGATGGGGGAAGATGGGTGTGTAGGGAAATTGCCACCGGAGCCTGTGCTCCATTGCAATTAAATTAAATTAAATGACTTACTAGGGGTAGATTTTTTGGGTGATAAGAAAGAAAAAAATCAGGGTGTTGTCTGCTTACCACTGTGGAAGAATGAATAATAAATGCGAGGTTCTTGGAGAGAAACTAAATTCATATTCACAGTTTGGAGGTGAGCTTAGAATGGTCATTATCGTAGAGGATTTTAATTTACAAGGTGTCAAATGGAAAGGAAATAAGATTAATAACACAAGGGAACAGAGATTTGCAAAGGGAAGGAGGTTTTACACAAGTGGTAGAGCAGAACACGATGGAACTAAATTTCTGGGATATCTTTCTAATAAAGCCTGATGAAAATTTTGTGGGTGTCAGGCACCCCATCTTAAAT
The DNA here is from genome assembly GCA_031002005.1 of Vandiemenella viatica. Taxonomy (NCBI): domain Eukaryota; kingdom Metazoa; phylum Arthropoda; class Insecta; order Orthoptera; family Morabidae; genus Vandiemenella; species Vandiemenella viatica. The sequence continues at coordinate 37,034,732 of JARYHS010013630.1, forward strand.
GACCTTGACAAGGCTTTAAGCCATAAGAGAGAGAGAAAAAGGATGAAGCTGTACAGAACAATTCACCAGTATTTAGTGGTTCATAAAACACCAAAGAGTTTGAAACAAGAAGTAGATTATAACGTATTTTGACTTAAAAAAGTGTATGATTATCCATTGGCAGTCACAGTCATTAGTATCATCCTTAAAAATTAAAATAATATTAATACAATAACAGTTTAACAATAATTTTTAGATTTAAGGGTGAAAAAAAGGAATTTTTATATCTGGTTTTGTAGCTCACATCTTTAGATATGTCATAGGTAGTGTACGTCATCAACCGCCTTACACAAAAATGAGAATGAATAGGGGAGATTTGCGTAAAGTGAGATAGATGTCAAATGATAGAGCAGAATATTCTGAAGAAATGTAGAAAATTTAATTAAAGATTATTACATATTAAGGGCGATATTAATTTTTTTAAGTTTTGAGAGCACACCGAGCAGGTTGGAACAGTGACTAAAAAATTGAAATGCAAAAAGAGAAAACTAATGATTTTACCAGAATCAAAATAACTACAAAGCTGAGACTTCTGTAATTTAAAGAAATGATTAAAAGAAATCCAAGGATGAAAAAATTATTTTGAGGAACCAAATAATTTAAAAGATAAAGTCATATAGCTAAAATGGAATTTCTAAAATGAATAGTGATTAAATAAAACAATTTGAGACAAAATTTATCATAACATAATCGGTATATAATTGTCTACAAAGTGACAAAGGTTCAGGAAGATCATAGTAAAAATAGAAAGTCAGGAAATTCTTTCCTATGCTCTGAGGCCTTATAAAAACTAGAAAATCAGACATCAGTATGCAGTTTAAAGTAAACCATCTCTTGTATTGATCATGTTCGTGATCTGAAGGAGACACCAGACTAATAATATTTCAAACATTTTGCGGTGGAACTTAGAATTTTTCCGGGAGAGAAGCAGCTTCAGTGTTTTATATAACATGAATTTTGAAATCTTGCCAGTGAAAACTACTTCAAGGAACTTTATATTATTTTTAAATTTGAGCTGAGAATTTAACCTTGCTTTTAATGAAAGTTTGCTGATTTTGTGAAAGCTTTACTGGAGTGATTGAGAATTTGTACTTGTGATGACTAGCTCCCTGCATAAAAGACTTTGAAGATCCAATGCTATCTGATAACAGTTTAGTTTAGTTTCAGAACTTTAAACGAATATATTTATGAATAATCAACTGTGACTTTTCATTTCAATATTACACTTGACTGTATGGTAATAATAATAAAACAGTATAAAAACTTCTCAAGCTATCCCACCAGGATGCCCAAAAAGTTTTTATATAGTTGACACACTAGGAAAGCATTCAATCTTCCAATATAAAACAGTTCTGGATTTAACGAACCTAACGGAAACTTTCAGTTAGGCATCAGATTAACTAACACCCACAGTCACAGCTTATTCAAATACATTGTCATCCCTGAGGGAAAACTTTTGTGTAACAATTTATAAATTTTTTATATTGTTTACATTCATATTTCTGAGCTACACCCAGTTTATACTATATGGCTTTTAAGTCTTATGGGGAAGTTTAGTAATGAGGTTACTAAATATTGTTATCTCTTTTAGTACTGTGCCTGAAAATATTAACAGTAAATTCTCCTCCAGTTCTCATTGTTATTTGAAAATATAGTTACAAAGTGTTTAACTGAAATAAAACAATTTGTTTCAAATGGAGGATGGACTAAGAATTGTCACATCAATTTTAATTTGTTCTGTAACATATTATTGTTC